>JANUYF010000001.1:432111231-432121231 GCA_026167975.1 Phrynosoma blainvillii | reverse complement strand
CCCAGAATTCCATAGCATTGAGCCATGGCAGCCCAAGCGGTGTCACACCGGGTTATTCCTGCAGTGCGGAGGCAGCCAGAGGTAGTGAAAAAAAGTTTTCTGGGCCCGATCCTTATGCTTTTTTATTGAAGAAATGTCAACTTTATTCAGTGCGAGACTTCTCCCTAAATTGATTTAAAGTCCTTCCAGGGCAGTATATATATATACTGTATATGGGTAGTTAAATAAGGAACCAAAAGAATTAGGATTATTATATTAGGGAGTCCTTTTGGCTTGGCTCTCATTGTTACAAACTCCACTGGAAGAAAAAGAACTGGGACAGACAAGGGTGGGAATAAAAATAGCTGGGGAACTGGATCAGGAAAATGTTCCCTGAGAAAATGTTTCACGCGAGGAAATGGCAACCCAGGAGGATGGCTACAAGGTCAGTCCAAATGCATCTGAGGAAGTAGACTGAAGTCTAGGAAAGATCATACTGCCAACTTTCTTTTTTTCTTTCCGTGAGTCTCAAAGGTGCTACAAGATCTCTCTACATACTGATTCTACAGACCAGGGGTAGGCAACCTTTCCCCTTTAAGGGCCGAGGGACTTCAGCTCCCAGAATCCCTGGAGCTGTTGGCCAACATGGGACTATTGGACAACATGGCGGAGGCTTCTGGGAGCTGAAGTCCCTCGGCCCTTAAAGGCTGACCTTAGAAGGCGTGTTCACACGTTACGCGCAGACACGCTTTGGCTCCTGGTGTGAACACAGCGGGCAGATTCCTACACAGAGATTCCCCACGGCTCCTTGGTGGTGGTGGAGGGGGAGAGTCCACAGGTCCCTGCCTTCGGGCTCTTGGAGGACACGTGTCCAGATGTTCGTGGGAACCTCTGCCGCCTCGCCTAGGGACACTTTGTTGTTCCCATTTCCCATGCCTTTCCTGGAAGAAGAGCTACTTACCTTGTCCCTCGTTTCCATCCAGCATGCATTACATCCTGACGCCAGGTGGGGCTGCCGCATCTCAAGAGGAGGAGGAAGGAAGGAAGGAAGGAAGGAAGGAAGGAAGGAAGGAAGGAAGGAAGGAAGGGAGGGAGGGATGGAGGAGACCCCTTCCTTATGGGAGGGGGGAAATGAGGGGGGGTTAAGCCCCCTCCTCTCCGCCTTCAAAGCAAAGACCCTTTTAGACCTCCCTATCCACCCCCCCCCCTTTTCTGTCTTTTTCTTTCTTGCTGGGATGGTTTGGACAACTTTTCGAAAAGCGGGCGCACCTCCTCCTCTTCCTAGTTTTCAGGGTAATTTGTATATGCGTGTGTGTGTGTGTGTATAGTGTACATATATAGTGTGTATAGTACTCTCTCTCTATACATATATATATTGCCAAGTGAGGGCTTGGGGCGAATATATATGATATTCCAAGTTGGAAAGAAATTGTCGCTCCTACCTAGTTTTGAGTGTGTGTATGTACATATATGTGAAAACAGAATATAATACGCATTCTATATATAATGTATATTATCACATACACACACACACACACACACACACACAAAATTCCAAGTTGGAAAGAAATTGTCGCTCCTACCTAGTTTTGAGTGTGTGTGTGTGTGTGTGTGTGTGTATAGTGTACATATATGTAGAAAACATAATATAATACGCATTATATATATAATGCGTACTATTACACACACACACACGCACACACACTATATATATATATATATATATATATATATATATTTAAACATAATATATTATATGTATATGTATCAGGTTGGAAGGAAACTGCCGCTCCTACTTAGTTTTGACGGTATGTGTGCAATTGTGTGTGTGTATACATTATATATATATGTCGCTCCTAGATAGTTTTGAGGGTATGTATGTGTGCGACAATATCCTTCCAACCAGGAATTTTATATATAAAATCTTGATTGGAAGTATATATATATATATATATATATATTCCACGTTGAACGGAAACTGTCTCTCCTAGACGCACACTCCTAGTTGTATGTGTGTGTGTGTGTGTGTGTGTGTAGTTCACACTCGCCCCAAGTCCTCACTTGGCAATTTAGGGGACAGGGCTAGGGAAATGGGGGAACTTCACGACCCCTTCTTTGCTGCCACACTTTTGGTGCGGAGCTCCGGTGCCCCAACAAACTACAATTCCCAGAATCCCAGAGCGTTAAGCCAGGGCAGTTAAAGCGGTCTGAAACCGGATTATTTCTGCAGTGCGGATGCAGCCAATGAGACCTGCTTCTGAATCAATAAATTCCAGAAGGGGCTTGGGTTGCTCTGGATTAAACTCTGGCTACGGACGGTACACACACTGTGTGCGTCAAAAACTGGCAGGCCAGATCCCAATCTGTTTTCCTCAGGGGATCCTGTTGGGTTCAATGGGACCGATCCCCATTGAAGGAAGGCGACTGGAGCCTTAACCTCGTCCGCAATTCCTCCCGATGAAAGGCAGAGGAGTTCCTTTGGACCGGCCTGTCCCCCTCCACGTGTCTTCCCCCCGGGATGAAGGTCTCAACACGTGTCTGAGTTCGCCCCAAACTTTCCGCAGACTCGATCAGATAGAATCCAGGCTGATTCTTATCTTTGCAGGGTCTACCCAAAGGATCCCCAACTTTCCCTTCCTTTTGTTGCACGTGAAGAAAGGAACTTGTAACGGGAAAGGAGCGTCCGTTTCTCGAACAACCCGAGCCCCCAAAGGTCCCCCGCGGCCCCCAAAGGCAAACAAGACAGAGCACTTTCTGCTTCAACTCCCCTTGCATCTAAGGCTGCATCCGCACTGCAGAAGTAATCCAATTTGACACCCCTTGAACTGCCCTGGCTCAATGCTATGCAATTCTGGGAATGGTACTTTTGTGAAGCTTTTAGCCTCCTTCTCTTTCAGAGAGCTCTGGTGCCACAAGAAACTACATTTCCAGAATTCCATAGCATTGAGCCCTGGCAGTAAAAGTAGTGTCAAACTGGATTATTTCTGCAGTGCGGATACAGCCTAAGTGAGATCCAAACTTACTACTCGCGTGTAGAACAACGCGTTTTCCAAGCAGACTGTTTGGGGAAGGCAGAAGTTGTTGAACCACTTCAAGGAGTTTCTCACTGATGTCGACCCCTAAAGTGGATCCTTTCACGGGGGGGGGGGGGGGGGGGGGCTCTTGGCAAGATTGATACCATGCCTTCCTCTAAGGCTGAGAGAGTGTGACTTGCCCAAGGCCACCCAGTGGGTTTCCGTGCCCGGATTCGAATCCTGGTCTCTCTTTGTCCCAGTGCGACATTCACACCACTGCACTGTGCTGTCTTTCCGAGGAAACAAGTACAGAAGAAAGTTCAGGTGCCAAGGAAGACACACTTCATTGGCTGCGTCCGCTCTGCAGAAATGATCCGGTTCGACACCGCTTTGCCTGCCATGGCTCAATGCTCTAGAATTCTGGGGAGTGTCGTTTGTTGCGGCACGATCCCGCGATCTCAAGGGTGCAGAAGGAACTACAGGATCTCTCAATTTCGCAAAGGATGTGGAGCATACCTCCAGCTGGCAGAGGCCTTCTGAGTCGATTTAAACAGGCATTGAATATATATAATCATGCCAGGGCTGGCTTTTGTGTGGGGTGTGGGTGTTTTGGTTGTGCCTTTTACCTTTTGTGTGTGTGTGTGTGTGTGTATATATATATATATATATATATATATATATATATATATATATATAATGTGATTTTTCTACGGTTTTTAGATAATTTTAACGGCTTTGAATTTGTATGGTAATGTTTTGTTTGTTTTTAAACATCTGTGAGCCGCCTTAGGTCCCTTCTGGAAGAAAGGCGGCATACAAATAGCAATAGCAAGTACATTTCTATACCTTTTCATAGTGAACTAGCTATCCCTAAGTGGTTTACAATCTGTAAGCCAATTGCCTCCAACAAGCTGGGGGCTCATTTTACCGACCTATGGATGGAAAGTTGAAATTAAATAAAGAAATAAATAATAGTAAAATAGTAAATAGTAAAAATGATGATGATGATGATGTTGATGATGATGATGATGACGACGATGAATGTCATCATGTTGCCCATACCTCTTCCTGCTTTTGCTAAGAGCCCCCGATGTTTCTTCTGAAACATATTTAACCCCCCCCAGACTTCCTAGACCTAGAAGGTCATGGTTGAGGTGTGCCTTAAAAGGATGCCTTCTCCAGGAGAGCACCCTTCTTTTTCCACGTTTAGGGGAAAAGGTCCAAGATAAATTGTGGATGGTCTGGACATACACAGAGGACAATGGTTACTTTGTTGTTGTTAACCACCCTCGAGTGGATCCATGGCGATCCTGTGGATGAGACATCTCCAAGATCCCTCGTCCTCCACTGCTATGCTTAGGTCCTATAATCTCATACCTATGATCTCCTACATTGAGTCCACCCATCTAGCATATGGCCTTCCTGTCTTTCTACTTCCCTGTACCTTTCCTAACATTATTATCTTTTCCACTGAGTCTTGCCTTTTCTTGATGTGGCCAAAATAGGACAGCTTCAATTTGATCATCTTGGCTTCCAGGGAGATTTCTGGCTTGATCTTCTCTAGAACCCATTTGTATGCTGTTTTGGCTGTCCATGGCATCCTCAGCACTCTTCTCCAGCATCACACATCTCGACTGAATGGATTTTCTTCCTATCCAGCTCTCATATTCGTACATGGCAATAGGGAATCCAATGGCTTGTGTGATTCTAACTTTTGTGCTGAGTTGTGTATCTTTGCACTTTAGGATCTTTTCTAGTTCTTTCATAGCCACCCTCCCCATTCTTACTCTTCTTCTGATTTCCTGGACGGCAATCCCTGTTCCTGTCAAGGTTTGATCCCAGGTCTGAGAACTCTTTTACTATTTGCATTGCATTTGTGTAGGCAGAGATGTAAGTCAGGGTTTCCCCAAGTTGGGCGATCCTTTCAGACTATGGAAAGCACCATACCAGGCAAAGTGCAGAGCTACATCACCCAAACTGTCACTCCCAAAGAATCTCATTTTTTAAAAAATTTTTAAAAAAGAAAGTTCTTTTTTTAAGAAAAGAAAAGAAAGTTCTTTTTTTAAAAAGGAAGAGCCCCGTAAAACTGCCTGGATGAGCAGAAACACTCCAGAGGAGAATATGAGAGGAGGAGATGGGCAAAAAAACCTATCCACCACAACCCCTCACCTCTCTCTCTCTCTCTCTCCAGGGTGATTTATTTCTTGATCTTTCTTTTCCTGGTCTTTGACCTGACTTCTTTGGCTCTTGAGCTTCCCAGATCCCCAGCAGTTTGGGATCGATCTGTCATCAGAAAAAGAAAAGAGAAAGAGAAAGAAAGAAAGAAAGATTGAGAGAGAGGAGTGTGTCTCTCTGTCTCTTTGTGGCTCCCTCTGCAATCGCAATTCAGATTGAGAGACGGGGAGAGGGGTGCGGGGGGGGGGGGGGAGAAGAGAGAGAGAGAGAGAGAGAGAGAGAGAGATCTCTTCCCCCACGCAGATATTTGTGTTATTGTAAAAACGGTTGGAAATGCACTGCGAAGGTGTTTGGAGCAGAGTCGGGCTGCTGCTTGCGCTCCAGGGAAAGAAAGGCAGCGAGCGGGAAGGCTCTTCTAGTTTTCCAGGGCTTGGGGGGGGGGGGGGGGAATGATGGGGATGATAGGGAAGCCAATGGATCTCCGCGCCAAGCCAAGATCCAGCCGCTGGGGCGATCTCGGAGCAGGTGGATCCAGCCAGAGCAGCGCCAGGGGATCTCCGCACAGGCTCCCCATCCACAGCCAGCCTCTCCTCCTCCTCTTTCTTTTTCTCCTTCTTTTTCTCCTTCCCCCTTCTGTCTCTCCGGGTTGATCCGATCATCTCTCTCTCTCCCCCCCCCCCCCTTCTTGGCTTAAGCACCCCCCCTCTCCAATCTACCTACTTCTTTTCTTCAAACACTGGGGGGGGGGGGGAGAAGACGTCCGTCCCAGTTGGGCCTCCAGCCAGTGGGCGGGTGTGGGGCGGCTTGGAGGGGGGGCAGAAGGGGATGGCTTTGGTCTTGATCACCTCTCTCCCCCCACCCCTCCACCCCCCCCCCCGCCACCTAAGACCTTTCCCCACCGATGCCTCCTCTCCAGCTTCTCCATCCTCAGCCTCGGGGAGGAAGAGGCGGCTGGAGAGAGGACTCCGCATCGCTTCCCTCCCTGATCCGCTCGCCTCAATTCGGATCCTTCCCCTTGAGTTCGTGGAAGGCAAGCCCGGCTAAGCCATCGGAGGCAGGAGTGTGTGTGTGTGTGTGTGTTTGTGTTTGTGTTCAGGGGTGGGTTGGAGGGTGGTTTGGATCCCCTTCACACACACTTCTTTCCTTCCTTTCTTCCCTCCCTCCCTCCCTCCCTCTTTCCTACCTTCCTTCTTTCCTTCCTTTCCTCCCGTCTTTATCTTTCTTTCTTTTCTCCCTCCCTCCCTTCTTTCCTTCCTTCCTTCTTTCTCTTTCGTTCTTTCTTTCTTTATCCCTTCCTTCCTTCCCTCCCTCCTTCCTCCCTTCCTTCCTTCCTTTCTCTCTCTCTTTCTTTCTCTTTCCCCCCTCCCTCCCTTCTCCCTTCCCTCTTTCCTTCCTCCCTTCCTCGCTTCCCCCTTACCATCTCTCTCTCTCTCTCTCTTTCTCCCCCCCCTTCTTCTTCTTCCTCCTCCTCCTCCTCTTCTCCTTCTCCTTCTTCTTCTTGTTCTCTCGCAGGGTACAATGTTAAAAAGCCACCGCTAGTCGCCCCCAGTGCTCCTACTCTCGAGGTCTTTTTTGTCTCTAGTGCAGATTAAACGTCACGTCCGCACTTGAACTTGAATTTTATCCCATTGTACGGAGGCAGACCCAGCCATAGAGAGAGCGAGCGCTCCCAGGGAACCAGGACTCCGCCATCTTCACATTGCCATTGAGCGCCCAGTCATAGCCAGCAACTCCCCCAGAAGCACCGGGGGGCTGCCTTGCCAGCCAGACCCTGGGCCAAGCCAAGGGAGGGAAAACTGGGCAGGGGGGGGGCAAAGGGGTGCCAGCCAAGCCAAGCCAAGCCAAGCCAAGCCAAGCCAAGCCACACTTCGAGAGATCTAGAACAACAACAAAAACCCATCCTAGTGGCACTTGAACTGGCCAGGAGGAGACACACTTTGGGCGACCCCTTTCAAAAGAGAGAATTGCCATTCACCCAGCAAGGGTCATTTTTTTCTCGCCTGATTTTCTTTTTTTCTCCGCATCCCCCCCCCCCCCCCCTTTCCCCTCACTACTTTTGGGAGAGAGTGAGTCTCTATAATCCCATTTTTTTTAAAAAAAAGAAAGAAAATCCTCCAGGTGGAAGAAGTGCACTTGGGTGCTTTTTTCCCTTCCCCCCCTTTCCCCCCCTCCTCTCTTTCTCTCCCCCCCCCCAACTCCTCTTAAACACTCTGGAGAAATAATAATCATAATAACCATCTTAATAATCCTAATAATAATCCAAAAGTATCTCAGCGCTTGGTGAAAGGAGAGGGAGGGGAGAGGAAAAAGCAAGCCTCCCTTCTCTCCCGAAGTTCAAGAAAGGACCTGGAAGCGGTGGAAAAAAAGGGGGAGAAACCCCCCAAAGACAGTTGTCTGGCGACAAGGACACCAAGTCTGCCCCCGTCGGCTTCGATGATGATGATGATGATGATGATGATGATTTTCTTTTTTTAATTGAAGGAAGGACTTCGCCTCGAGTGCGCCAAGCCAAGGTTTCGCCTCTCTTCAGTTCATCCTCCTTAATATATATATATATATATATATATATATATATATATACACATTTTATTTTCTCCAAGAAGAAATCCGCCAAGAAGAAAAAAATAGAAGAGGAGGAGGAGGAGGAAGAAGAAGAAGAAGGAGAAGGAGAAGAAGGAAAAGAGGAAGATTGCTCCCCCTTCCTCCGACCCGATTGCCCCCCAACCCAAGTCCAGCTCTCCGGGCGATGACCGTGTAAATGCCAGGGCAATGTCCCGTCGCAAGCAGGGCAATCCGCAGCATTTATCGCAAAGGGAGATTATCACGCGTAAGTTGCAAGGGAAAAGGAGAAAAGGCTCTCTCTGTGTCTGTGTGGATGTGGGGACGCGTGTCTGTGGGAACTGGGGTTGATCGGGGCTGGAGGTGGGGGGGAAGGAAGAGATAGAAACTTGGGGTCCGGCTGTGCATGGAAATCCTGGAGCGCAGGAGTTGCAGAATAGTAATACTCCTCCTTTTTATATGGGAGAAAAAAAAATGATCTTGGGATTTTGCGTTTCTTTTGTGGAGGAGATGAGGATGATGGTGGTGGATCTTCCTTAAAAAAAGGTTTCAAGGGAGAGGAAGGTAGCTCCATGGGAAAGGAAAGGAGGTAAGAGTTTGTGGGAGAAAGGAAGGGGATGATGGTGGTGGTAGTGGTGGTGGGGGATCTTCCTTAAAGGAAGGTTTCAAGGGAGAGGAAGGTAGCTCCATGGGAAAGGAAAGGAAGGGGATGATGGTGGTGGTAGTGATGGTAGTGGATCTTCCTTAAAGGAAGGTTTCAAGGGAGAGGAAGGTAGCTCCATGGGAAAGGAAAGGAAGGGGATGATGGTGGTGGTAGTGATGGTAGTGGATCTTCCTTAAAGGAAGGTTTCAAGGGAGAGGAAGGTAGCTCCATGGGAAAGGAAAGGAAGGGGATGATGGTGGTGGTAGTGATGGTAGTGGATCTTCCTTAAAGGAAGGTTTCAAGGGAGAGGAAGGTAGCTCCATGGGTGCCAGGAAGGGAAGGGAAGGGAAGGTTTGGGGGGAGAAGAGAAGGGGATGATGGTGGTGGTGATGGAGGGAAGAGTTTGTGGGAAAAGGGAAAGGGATGATGGTGGTGGTAGTGGTGGTGGTAGTGGAAGATCTTCCTTAAAGGAAAGTTTCAAGGGAGAGGAAGGTAGCTCCATGGGTGCCAGGAAGGGAAGGGAAGGGAAGGTTTGGGGGGAGAAGAGAAGGGGATGATGGTGGTGGTGATAGCGGAGGGTTTGTCTAGCTAAAGGGATGCTGAAGGTGGGAGAGGAGGAGAAAGGTAGAAGGCAAAGTTTGAGGCGGATTTGCAAACGGGAAGAAGGCTGGCGTTGGAGGCGAGAGGAGACCGGCTCCAAACTTGCAGGAAGGGCGGCAGGCGAAGAAAAGTTGTTTTGGGGGGAGAAGAAGGAGAAGGAGAAGGAGAAGGAGAAGGAGAAGTCGGGCGCCTTAATGGGAACCACATGGAAGGGAGGGAGGGAGGGGGCCTGGGCCCGGCGATGGAGAGGCCAAGGAGGTGTGGGGAGATATTTTTTTGGGGGGGGGGAAGGAGAGGCAGCTCTTTCTCTGGCCCCATCGCCATCGCCGGGAGGGAAAGCCTGGCCTTGGAAGAGGAGGAAGAGAGGAGCGTGTCTGGAGGACAGGTAGATGGAGAAAGAAAGCGCTCCAAGGTCGCCTCCTCTTCTTTTTCTTCCTCCTCTTCCTCCAACCAGGGCACCTTTGTATAGACATGGGATAGATTATATATAAACACATGTATTCCTTAGAGGAAGAGATACATAGTATATATATATATATATATATATATATATATATCCCATAGAGGAAGCCTGTTGTAACAAGACTGCATCCGCACTGGAAGAATAATCCGTTTTGTGCCCACTTTAACTGCCCTGGCTCAAGGCTATGGCATTCTGGGGACGGTCGGTCGTTTGTTGGGGCACATAGCCCCAATGCCATAGCCTTGAGCCAGGGCAGTTAAAGTGGGCGCAAAACGGATTATTCCTCCAGTGAGGATGCAAACCAAAATTGTGTCCTTTTTTTTTTTTCCTTTCCAAAAGGAGGGGAGGGCAGGTTTGCAAGGGAGCTGGGGAAGAAGAAAGGGAGGGGTGTGTGAGAAGAGTGTGGGAAATTGGTGGTCGGTGGAGGAAGAGAGAAAGGACCTGGGGAAGTGAGAGAGCCCCCATTTTGCACGGGAAGAGAAAGAGTTTGCAAAAGAGAGAGCGCCCAGTTTGCAAAATAATAATAATAAATAAATAAAAATAGTATTTGCAAAAGGAGCCACTTTT